>CM046041.1:36675072-36705663 GCA_025215565.1 Flaveria ramosissima
ATATATATATACGTTAGGTATCTTGTATAAAGGAATCGTTGAAGCATCGTTTATTTCTTACTATCGTCTTATTTATTTCAAGTGAGTATTTCTATACTCCTTTTTATATTTTTACACTTTGGGGTGAAACATGTTACTTTATAAACTTTGCACTTGTAAAAACGTTTGATTCTTGTAAACTTATGCATTTCACCTGTGTGTTGTGGTTAGTTGAACTTTGTGGCTACCATGTTATGTCGAATATATGTACAATCATTAACTATTGCTAGCCTAGCGAAGTCATAGATCTATGGGCCAGACAAGCCTGCTTGGTTGATCCAAGTATACTTAGCTAATCGTATATACTTTTAAACGTTTGAGACTTGTAAAACTTTGTCGAGGTTTGATTGTGCATTCTGTCTTACATCCCTAGTTACTTTGTTCTCTAACTTACAACATGAATTGCCATCTTTTATATACTTATGTATCGAAAACTATGAAAATCTCACCAACATTATGTTGACCTTTTATTTTTAACATGTTTCAAGAAATACTCAAGCTTGATCGCCATTTTTGAAGTTGTTCACACCTAGGAATGGACCTAGTTAAATAAATGAATAAGCTTGTTATGTTTTCTTTATTTATGACTTATGTTTGTAATATTAGCTTTGAAACTTATGAATAATATTTTTGGATTTAATAATAGCGTTATGTGGCTGTGAACGATCTTAACTCTCACTCCTCGACGTTTCCGCCGTCAAGGTTGGGGTGTGACAATATACATACATATATATACATACATATATATATACATACATACATATATATACATACATATATATATATATATATATATATATATATATATACATACATATATACATACATATATATATACATACATACATATATATATATATATATATATATATATATATATATATATTATATATATATATATATATATATATATATATATATATATATTGCAGGATCGGGTTTTATCACTTAACACTTGTAATTCTCTCAAACTCACTTATAATATCACTCAAACAAGATGAAGCAATGCCTTTAACAAGAGTTGATAATAATATAATAAGTAATCAAAGCAACAAGCAGGAGTATTTTCAAGGTACTTGTATATATTACTTCTCAACTCAAGATTACAAGACACTTACAAGCATAGAACATGAGTTACAATGAGAAACTATATATACTAGATCCTACAGCCGGTTATACTTGATACCAGCTGGAAACCTACGACTAAAGCATATACTACAATGCTATAGTTAAGGTAACTTAGATAAAGTATTATCTAAGATATGGTAGTCATGACATGTCCATGACTTACCTTTTATCACCAACTAAAGATGGCAACTGTACTTAACATAAAAAGGTAAACAGTAGATTAAAGTATGGTCAACTACATGGCTTTTGAGAAAACGCCATGTAGTATCTCAGAGATTTGCAGCGGACTGTCAGACAGACCATATTTATGTCTACTGGATAATAGAAGTGTCTTCCGAAGGTTAACTGGCTTCGGAAGAACAAGTTCTTCCGAAGCCACTTACACTTCGGAAGATGCTTCTATGCTTCCGAGGCTTTAAGGACTTCTTTATTCTTCGGAAGTTGACTTCAGAACTTTGTCTTCAAGTCTTGATTCTTCGGAAGTAACTTCTTTATCTTTGGAAGTTGGAGTTTTCCTTCGGAAGTGTATTTTACACTTAGACTTCGGAAGAGCTCCTTCTTCCTTCGGAAGTCCCATACTTGGCTTCGGAAGTCCTTTGTAGGTTGTACTCAAAATCTTCTAAGTGATATGGTTTTGGTTGCAACAGCCTCTCTTGATCCAACAAACTCCCCCTAGGCTGATGCTACCAAAACTTCACTTATCTCTACTTCTCAAAGTTTTCAGCACCAGGGACAAAAGATATTTGTCTGTCTCTCTGTTCTTCCCGGAAGTGGTGCTGAGAAGCTTGTACAAGTCATTCGTGGATAGGAGATCCAGTCTATCACTTTGAATGACATGCACCCTTTGTTGTGACCCTCTGAAGAGAGTTAGTTGACGGGAGTTGTAGTCATACTCCCATCTAACTATGGACTCAAGTTCAGGACCTTCAACCATTTGAAAAAAGGCTTTGCCTTTGGTTGCTGATCCTTTCCTTTCCTCCTCCTCTCTCAGTTTTGACTCCTCTTCGACCTTGCTTCTTGCAGTGAGCTCGGCCATGTGAAGGCTGCCTAGATGATTTCTGATGTGAGCAGCTACATCGGAGTTTGAGGGGTTGGAGAATGGTTTCTCTGCTAACTCAGCAATATCAAATCTGCTTAAGTGTAGCAGAGATGAGGCATTCAGCCTGTTAATCTCACCATTCTCTCTCTCAACAACAAAGTTGTGAGAAGAGTCTTCGAACCTCCACTGAACTATCTTCTTTCTGGGTACAAGAGATTGTCTTGGTACCCTATCTCCTTTCTTTGTGTCCAGCAGAGTCACCAGCCTTCTCCTCAGCTTCTTTTCTTCCTCATTCAATGTATCTGAATTGAGGCCAAGGAGTCTTGCGGCTTGGTCCAAAGTTCCTCTTGGCAGATCAAGAAACTCATCTCTTGTGAGGGAACTTGAGGATCCATCAACATAAGTCAGGTTGACTGTATCCTCCTCACATGAGATGTCGCTCAGAGTAGTGCAGTTGATGAGCTTGGTTTTGATCGCCTTGAATTCCTCCATAGAGAGATGTTTGGAAGGCTGAGGGGATGGTTTGATTGGTTGTTGGGTAGGTTTAGGAGTTTGGGTTCTGGGTAAGGTTTTAGGTTGGATGATGGGTAGTTTAGGTGATTGAGGTGAGGGAGTTGGTAGTTGTGATGGTGTAGGTTCAGGGGTGAAAGGTTCAGGTTCAGTTTTGATTGGGAAGGAAAAGGGTATTGGTTCAGGTTGATGTTGGGTTTGGATATTGGGCTGAGGGGTGGCTTTGAAGGTCATCCCCTGTCCCCTTCTATACATCTCCTTTCTTCTCCCCGCACGAATGTCAGCCTTGATGTCACTGACATGTCGTTGGAGAGTCTTCTCAGACATTGGACCCACTTGTCTGCCAGAGAAGCCATGAGCTTTAAGATAGTTCTTCATCCAAGCTTTCTCACCTATCTTCTTGGCGGCAGACAGTCCAGCCTCTTCTTCTTTCTTCTTCTTCTCTACCAGCTTCTCCCTTGCAGCTCTCTTTCTCTCCTTCTCCATTTGATCTTGCTCTTTGTTAAAGAGCCATAAGATCGTGTCACTATTGTGTGGAGACAACTCCTCTTGAGAGAATCCTCTGGAGAGTAGGAAAGTGATCCTTTCTCTCCTGAGCTGCAGATCAGCTTCTCTTTCTTTTCTCAGCCTTTCTTCTTCCAAGGCCAACCTTGCAGCTTCTTCTTTTTGCTGTCTTTGCAGCAAGGTTGCCTTTTCAAGCTCTATCAGCTCCTCTAATGGTAGCAGGAGTACATCTTCCGAAGCAGCCCCTAGACTGACAAGTCTATCAATTACCTCCACCCTTCTTCTATTGTTGATTGCCTCTTGGTTGGCTGCAGCTGCTTTTGAACTTGCAGCTAACAGTTTCCCAGTTGGCAGTCTTCCTTTCCTTTTAAGTTTTTCCAACCTTTCTTCTTCTTGAAGCTCTTCCGAAGTCATCTTCCTTTTGCCTTTAATGTCTTCGGAAGTGCTAGACTTTGGTGGTTCTTGGGTAGAAGATTCAGGTTGGATGGTGGAGGTAGGAGCTGAGGTCAATGCAGATGTAATAGCTAGTGGTTGGCTGAGAAAGTCCTCCCTATTAACCTCAGATGCAAGTTCCAGAATTGCATCTGTGACTATTAGATCATCGGAAAGAGAGAACAGTCCTTCCGCAGCAGCAATTTCAGCTTCGGAAGTTTGTGTTGGTTCTTCCGAGGCTTCGAATTGTGTTTCGGAAGCCTGTGAAAACACACCTTCTGTCCCAACTGTTTCAGTTGCTGGGCCATCAGTCCTAGTTTCCCCTTCGAAATCAATCTCAGGTTCCACTTGGGCCTTAGGTTGACCAACTTCCTCAACAGTGGTAGGAGGTGCATTCAACCTTTGAAGCTCTTGAGCTCCAAAGTAAATCACAGACATATCTGGACTGGGTTGATCAATTAGGGACTCTAAAAGGAACTTGTTGAAGATCCTATTTAGATCCTGAAGCATCCTTTGATCCACTTGAAACACAACTGGAGGAGGCTCAGGGAAGATGGCAGCTTGTTGTCTTGGGCTCAAAGAAGTAAGAGCTTGACCGATGGAATCCCGTCTTTGGCTTTGTTCCTCAACATTCTCCCCCTTTTTGGTAGCATCATCTTGAGAGGTAGATGAGCTAGATGAAGAGGTCAAGGAGACTTGAACTGGTACATGCCTAACAGATCTCTCAATCTGTTTCTCAGCTAGTTTGGCCTTGAGATTTTCAATCTCAAGTTGCTGAGTGGCAGACCTATCCTCTAAAGTCTTAACCTTTGATTCAAGGTTTGAGACTTTAGAAAGTAGGTCTCTTATTGTGAGTTGCATTCTTCCCTCATCTTCTTTTGAAGAATCACGGGGAGATGAGGTAACATACCTAGTATGTTCATCCTCACCACCAGATGTGGTTTCTTGGCACCCTGGTTTCCCTTGCACAATAATGTCTCTTTCAGAGGCATCATAGGGCATGGTTGCCGTAGATTCAGTCTGACTATCGTTACCACTGTCCTGAGGATCCATTGAGGCTCCTTCAGTAGTGGCAGCTGAATCTACATGAGTCCCCTCCACATCAGTGGGACTCACCTCAGTAGGGCTTTGCTGGTGTGGGCTAGAGACAAGAGATCTCTCTAGGCTCTGTTGATCCTTAATGGGGTGTTGCGGATCAACTTCATCGCCTCTGAGAGACATAGTCTCTTCACCAGCTCCGGTCAATAGGTCAGTAAAGAAAAGGAATGAAGACCTAAGGACCCGGGACTTTGATCAATGTCAAAAGGCATTGAGCTGTCCCTTAGTGGCTGCTCAGGGGAGTATAGAGACTCACCCTGAGGGCTATCAGCTGGGATTATGGGCTCATGGGTCTGAGATGAGGAGACTCAAGACCCATATTGAGGTCAATAGTGAAGGATTGGTGGACCTCTGGCTGAGTGGGAGCCCCTTGTTCCACTCTAGCCTTTTTGGTTTGAAGAGGAGGGGCTTGTTCAATCAGAGTAGATTGAACAAGGGTTCGTTTGGTACGTCTCTGGTAGGTGACAGTTATTGGAGGAGAAGGTAGATTTGGAATGGTGAGGGTAGTTGCTGGTGTGGGTTCATCACCTGTGGGGTTAACAGGGATGTCACCAGGAGCCATTGGCTCAATCATACCTGGAAGTAGTGCGGTATCCCTTCCAGTGTAGTTGGTAGACACTCTCTTCAAGACTTTGAAGATGGTCGGCCTCATTTGGGAGCAGACAGAGCAGCTGCACAGACAAGCTTACCCTGATCTAGCTCGCAGTTGATTATGTGCTGTAGAAATCTGGGATACATAAAGAATGTGTCCCTTTGCAGATTTCCCATGAGGTTAGTCAGCACAAACCTTGAGTAGTTGAAGCGCAGGCCTTGTACCAACCCATGAACTAGACACCCGAGTTCATAGGGAATTTGATCCCATCCCCCGATTTGTTAGATAGGCAGTGAAGAACCACATGTAGCAGGAACTTCCACTTGTAGGAGAAGTTGAATTTGTAGACTGTAGACCTGCTTACATCTCCACCGTATCCCATTTGGAGATAAGAGTTATCTAACTCAGATTTGGGGAATTCCGTCGGTGCGCCTTCATCATGGAGCTCAAGATGCTCCCTGATGATTTGTTCAGTAATGACCAAGTCTTGGCCACAAACACTTGACCTGATAGCACGAACCCCATTTAGGGTTTCAATCCGACCATTTGCCCAAAATTCGGACATTTGGTTGGAGTAAATGGTAGGGTTTACGGTCAGTGCTGTGTAGTATGAAGATTGGGCTAAGAAAGAGATAATATCAGAGAAGTCAGCATCCCTTGAAGAGTCAAGGAGTGCGACCTGGTTGTGCTGAGGGTTTAGAGCCATTTGAGTAAGATAGCAGAGTAAAAGTTCTGAGAGAGGTAAATTGGAGAAGAAGAAAGCTTTTAGGGCAGTGAATTTGGTAAAAAGAGTGTAAGTGATTAACCGGAAGTATTTAAATGGGTGAAATGGCGGTTTAAAGGGTGGTTTGGATAAGATGATGTGAGGGTTCAGAGGATGATGTGACAGGGGCGGTAAGGTTAAGCCATTTAAATAATCCGACATCATTAACAAAATCTTTACTTTTTACAGAGTGGGGCCCAAAAGATTTCCGTTACACAGTAAAATCCTTCTTCCGAGTATAAGGTATTTCCGAAGGTAAAGTTCTTCCGAAGGCAAATGTACTTCCGAAGGTAAATAAATTGCTTCCGAAGATACATGTTGCTTTCAAGTGGAGAGTATTAAGTGCTTCGGAAGTAGATCTGAGATAACCTCAATCGCTTCTTCCGAGACTTAGTACACTTCCGAGAAGAAAATTATCCTATGAGAAATTTGCTTCGGAAGTTATACTGGATATCTTCCGAAGGCAAGTTTCTCTTCGGAAGAACTTATACTTAGTTAAATAAGAAAGGATCTTTTGTAACAGGGCTTAGATTGTATTGACATAAGACTTTACATATTGAAAAGGTTTTCAATTGAGATTAACTAGTCAATGTTTATCATCCCAATAGCTGTAATGAGATATTTAAATCTTTGTTCATCAAATGCTTTGGTGAACAAATCAGCATATTGTTCATTTGAATCAACTTTGATTAGTTTTATAAGATTTTTCTCATGAATATCTCTAATGAAATGATACCTGATGTCAATATGCTTTGTCTTTGAGTGCTTTACTGGATTTTCAGTGATGGATATAGCACTGTTGTTGTCAATGTGGATAGGAGTGCTCATGAAGTTGAATCCATAGTCAATCATCTGGTTTTGAATCCACAGCAGCTGAGCACAGCAACTTGCAGCAGCAATGTATTCAGCTTCAGCAGTTGATGTAGAGACACAGGATTGCTTTTTGCATTGCCATGAGATGATCCTTCCACCAAGAAATTGACATCCACCTGATGTTGATTTCTTGTTGATGTTGCAGCCACCATAATCACTATCAGAGTAACCATAGAGATTAAAATCACTATTTCTTGGATACCAGAGACCTAACTTAGGTGCTCCTTTGAGGTATCTGAGGATTCTCTTGACAGCAATTAGGTGAGACACCTTTGGAGCAGCCTGATATCTTGCACAAATGCAGGTTGCAAACATGATATCAGGTCTACTTGCTGTGAGATACATCAGAGAACCAATGATTGCTCTATACTGATGTTGATCAGTATCCTCCCCCTCAGAATCAGGGCATAAATCATGGTTTCTGGGTATGGGTGTCTTTGCTGCTTTACAATCCTTCATATCAAATCTCTCTAAGATATCATTGACATACTTAGATTGATTGATGAAAAACCCTTCCTTCAGTTGCTTTACCTGAATTCCAAGGAAAAAGTCCATTTTTCCCATAGAACTCATTTCGAACTTCTTCTTCATAATGCTCTCAAAGTCTTTGCACATTTGGTCATTTGAAGAACCAAATATGATGTCATCGACATAGACTTGAACTAGCAAAATGTCTTTCCCAGACTTTCTGATGAAGAGAGTCTTGTCAATGGTTCCTCTAGTATAACCATTCTTCAGAAGAAATTGAGACAATGTCTCATACCACAGCCTAGGTGCCTGATGCAGCCCATATAGAGCTTTATCCAACTTGCACACATAGTTTGGATGCTGTGGGTCTTCAAATCCTGGAGGCTGGCATACATAGACTTCCCTATCTATATCCCCATATAGAAAGGCACACTTGACATCAAGCTGGTAGACAGTGAAATTCTTGGATGCAGCATAAGCAAGGAAGATCCTAACTGCCTCAAGTCTTGCAACAGGTGCAAAGACATCAGTATAATCAATTCCTTCCTCTTGAGTGTATCCTTGAACCACCAGTCTGCCTTGTTCTTGATAATCAAGCCTCTGTCATCTCTTTTGTTTCTGAAAACCCACTTGGTGCCTATAGGTACTTGACCAGATGGTAGCGGACATAGGTTCCAAACCTTTTGTCTTTTGAATTGAAGCAGCTCCTCTTGCATTGATTCAACCCAGCTACTATCCTTTAAGGCATCTTCCACCTTCTTGGGTTCCATTTGGATAAAAGCATGAGTACAAGCAGACATTCCTATTGTGAGTTTGTCCCCTTGTTCTCACACCCTCAGAGACTTCCCCTATGATGTTTTCAGCTGGATGAGTATTGTGAATTCTGAGTCTTGGAATCACCTCCAGTTGCAAAGATAGGTCCAAGTTGGACATATTTTGCTCTGGAGCTTGAATACTTGGTCCAGTTGTTGTTTCAATTTCATTCAATGAGGACTGATTGAATGAAAGAGAAACATCATCATTTCTTTGCTGTGAAGCATCATTAACAGTTGCCTGTTCCTTCAAAATGCTGCTTCCATCAGCTTGGTGTTGTGCAGATCACCTGAGGAGACTTGAAGATCATCAGGTGAGTCCCTTGTTGAAGTTCCACTATTTCTTGAAATGGTTACTGTCAGATCTTTCCAATAGTGGGAACTTGATTTGTTGTTGCTCTTGGAGAACTTGGAGCAGGTCTGGGAAGCTCAAACAGTTGATCTTCATCAGAATTGCCTTGAGCACCTGTTCCAGCTGAAACATTCTCACAAGAAGGTTTAGAATAGTTTGGAAACAATTCTAAATCAAAAATATGATCAGGGCCATTCCCCCTAACACAAGGAGTGTGCTCATTAACTACAATGTTGGAGGATTCCTCAAATGTTGGTTTTTAAATTTATAAACCCTGTAAGCTTTAGAATGGGAGGAATATCCAACAAAGATAGCATCATCTGACTTTTCAGCAAATTTTGCCAAATTGTCTTTTGTGTTAAGTATGGTACACCTGCTGCCAAAGGACCTTGAAAGCCAATGAACCGGTGGCCTCTTGTTCCATAACTCATAAGGGGTCTTTCCATTGTGGCTTTACTACAAGAACTCTGTTCTGCACATAGCATGCAGTGCTGACTGCCTCTGCCCAGAATGTTAGAGGCAGCTTTGAATCAGCTAACATAGTCCGAGCAGCCTCAATAAGTGTCCTATTTCTCCTCTCAGCAACACCATTTTGTTGAGGAGTTCTAGGAGCACTGTATTGTCTGGCAATCCCTTTTGAGTTACAGAATGAGTCAAGAACAAAGTTCTTAAACTCAGTCCCTTGATCACTTCTAATTATTTTAACCTTGTGATCAACTTGATTTTCTATTTTAAGAATAAAAGATTTTAAAGTTTCAGCAGTTTCATCTTTAGTTCTTAAAAAGAATACCCATGTAAATCTAGTAAAATCATCAACTACCACAAGGCAATATGATTTCCTTCCAATGCTCATTATACTTGTGGGACCAAATAGATCCATGTGCAATAAGTGTAATGGAGTAGTGATAGAGTTAACAACTTTGGATTTATGAGAAGACCTGTGTTGTTTCCCTTTCAGGCAAGCAACACAGTTATCTTTGCAGAAAAATTTCTTTTTAGGCAAACCATGTACCAAGTTATTTTTAGCCAATTTATTCATTGTCTTAAAATTGACATGACACATTCGTTTATGCCATAGTGTTGACTCATCACTATCAGCTTTGGAAGAAAGCATGATACTTCTCCTATTGGGGAAGCATTGTTCATATCAAGCTTGTACATATCCCCTCTCCTGGGAGATCTAAGAAGCACCAATTCCTGAGGAATTGTCATCCCAGTTTTGAGGATGATGCACTCATGTTCTGTGAAAAGCATTTGATGCTTTTGATCACAAAACTGAGAAACACTTAACAGGTTTGTTCAAGCTGTTTGACAAAATTAACTTTGTCAACTTTTAACTTTCCGTTGGATATACTTCCTCTGCCAGAAATATATCCTCCGGCCTCACCTCCAAACTGGACAGGACCTCCATCATTAATGTTGAAATTGTTGAAGGAGAGATCTGTTCCCTGTCATGTGCCTGGAGCCTCCACTATCTACAATCCAAATGTTGTTATTCTTGTCATATGGATGTCCCTGCACATAAGGTGAGATAATTAGTAGTTTTGATTGGAAACCCAAGCCTTATTGGTCTTGGGTTCTTCCAATGAAAGTGACATGATTGAACCAAATTTATGCATGGGGGTTCAATGGATTTTTGAAGAAGAGGTTTGGCTACAGCATCTTCGTTGATCTTCATTCCATCCCTTGTTAATCATAGAAGATGAGCTTGATGAAGCTTTTGTAGCTTGGCATTCTTCCGAAGCTTCTTTCTTTTCGGAAGAACCTTCACCATCACCACCTTTTCTTCCGAAGCGTCCTTCTTCTTTGGTAATGGTTTCAAGGGGACTCTTTTGGAGTCTTTGCAAGCTTTCACTTCCAAGCCTTTTTCCTCTCGGAAGAAGAGTTTTCTTCCGAGACAAGCCTTGCTTCGGAAATAAGCTTTCCCTTTTTCATCACTTGAACCATTTGATATGGTCTAAATGTGAAACCTTCCCTGACTCCTTCTCTTTTAACATTATTTGCATAATGTGTGCTAGCAGATTGTAGTAACAATCTTTAGCCATGCGGTTTTGCAGACCACACATTATGCATGCAATGTTAATTTTCTGGGAATTGGAGGGTTGTGTTTCTTGTTCTTTTTCTCCTCATCAGCAACCTTTCCCTTAACTTCTGATCCTTTGATAGGATAGGAGTACTGGTACTATACTCCTTTCCTGAATCAGAAGGTCCAACCACCTGGAATCCTGCTGATATGAATACACCCTTTTGCTTTGGGTCTATCTTCAGCTTGGATTCAGCCACCTTCTTGGCAGTTTTTCTGGCTGCTTTAGCCCTGCTTCTTCTGGCTTTGGTGGTCAGGGTTTGATCATCATTGGTCTGGGAGGGCTCAATTACCTGTTCCTTCCCTGTGATGGTCATGGTCTCCACAGTTGCATCACTCTTTTACTCTTTACAAGGTGGGTCAACAGATGGAACCTCTTGCTCTTCAGTACCACATCTTGGTTGTCTTACAGACTCATAAGAGTGTGGTGGAGCAACTTCATTGGTTCCCAACCCACTTTTGTTTTGATAGCAAAGTTTGGAGTGAGAGGATGATGCAAGTATGGCTTGGAAGTTTTGCTCAGCAATAGCATACTTCCTGGCTTGAGCCTCAGCTGTGACAAGCTGGGCTTGAGCCTCAGTCAATTTGGATATTAAATCCTTGATTTGAGTCTTGTAGTTGGTGTGTTCATGTTTTAAAAGAGATACAGTTTTCTCTAACTCCTCAATTTTCTTTTGGTAGTCAGATTCAGCTCTTTTAAAGTCAGATTTTAGCACATTTAAAGACTCAATATCGGATTTAATTTCCATATTGTAGTCCTGGTACAACTTAACCTTAGCAATACAAGCAGGGGTACAGAGATGTTCATATACCTTATTTTCATCTGTTCCTGCCATGAGTGCTTGAGCGGGAGTCACATCTTGAACCATAAAGCTCCAGTCAACTTCTTGAGCCATAGCTGCAGTTTCAGTTGACTTCCCATTGGGCTTTGGTGTAGAAGGATGTGTGGAGACCTGTGAGGTTCCCGGGTTGGATTTGGGAGCCTTGCATTCCCTTGCAAAATGGCCAAGCTGGTTACAGTTGTAACACTTAGCCTTGCTTGTCAAACCCAAACTTGCTAGTGATTGGGTTTTGAGGGAATTGCCTTCCAGTTCTCTTAAAGAACTTCTTCGCTCTGTAGGTAAGGAGAGCCATTTGCTGGACAATGTCCACATACTCTATGTCATCTGGACTGAAGCACTCAAGATCATCAAAGCAAAACTGATGATCATTGGAGTGTCCACTCCTGAGACAAACGCACAGCCCTCCTGAAAGGAGCTTTGCTGAGCTTGATGAGACCTTGGAGTCTCAGGGAATGTGATATAAGGCCCAGATGAACAAGATGGCTGCTGGGTGTATGACAGGTACTGCTGAGACTAGGAGATACCTGAGCCTTCAGCAACCATTAAAGCGTTGCTAGCAGGAAGGCTCAAGGGTCTGCTTGCTTGGTGACCCTTCTTACTTTCCATTTCCAAACGGTATCCATCAAGGATCCCATAAAGTTCGGTCATGGTGAGAGTGTTTAAATTCTCTGTTCTCTTAATGGAGACACAGTAGAAAGTCCACTCATTGGGTAGAGCACTCATGAACTTTCTGGTAAGGTCTCTAAGTTCTTGAGTGATTCCCACAGATTGGAGGGAGGAGATAAGATCCATATACCTGAAATATTGCTGGCTAAAGGTTTCTCCAGCAACATAGGTGAAGTTCTCAAACTGCTGCTTCAGTGAGTCCTTCTTTGAATCATTAGAGCTCGAGTACATTTGAGCAAGTGCATCAAAGAGTTCTTTGGCTGACTTACAATGCTCAAACCCCACCATGATGGAGTTTGGGATTGCAGTCATGAGAACAGTCATAGCATTGCTGTCTATGTCAAGCTTCTTCCTGTCTTCATCGGAGTAGTCTTCAACAGCCTTCTCGATCATGGCACCGTTTCCACCAGCAACTTTTGGCTTGTACGGGCCATTAACGATGGACTGCCACATCTTGCTATCCTGGTATCTGATGAAGCCTTCCATTCTTCTGCTCTAAGACCTGAAGTTTGCAGGGTCGATGATGGGAGCTTTGGTCATCGTTCCCATTTCAACTTCAGATTTGATGAGGGCCATTTTTGAGTGAGGTATAAGGAGGAGTGAAAAACTGGTTGATTAGGATGGTAAGATCTCACAATCAAGAGCCTAAAAAGCTCTGATACCAATTCAGGATCGGGTTTTGTCACTTAACACTTGTAATTCTCTCAAACTCACTTATAATATCACTCAAACAAGATGAAGCAATGCCTTTAACAAGAGTTGATAATAATATAATAAGTAATCAAAGCAACAAGCAGGAGTATTTTCAAGGTACTTGTATATATTACTTCTCAACTCAAGATTACAAGACACTTACAAGCATAGAACATGAGTTACAATGAGAAACTATATATACTAGATCCTACAGCCGATTATACTTGATACCAGCTGGAAACCTACGACTAAAGCATATACTACAATGCTATAGTTAAGGTATCTTAGATAAAGTATTATCTAAGATATGGTAGTCATGACATGTCCATGACTTACCTTTTGTCATCAACTAAAGATGGCAACTGTACTTAACATAAAAGGTAAACAGTAGATTAAAGTATGGTCAACTACATGGCTTTTGAGAAAATGCCATGCAGTATCTCAGAGATTTGCAGCGGACTGTCAGACAGACGATACTTATGTCTACTAGATAATAGAAGTGTCTTCCGAAGGTTAACTGGCTTCGGAAGAACAAGTTCTTCCGAAGCCACTTACACTTCGGAAGATGCTTCTATGCTTCCGAGGCTTTAATGACTTCTTTATACTTCGGAAGTTGACTTCAGAACTTTGTCTTCAAGTCTTGATTCTTCGGAAGTAGCTTCTTTACCTTCGGAAGTTGGAGTTCTCCTTCGGAAGTGTATTTTACACTTAAACTTCGGAAGAGCTCCTTCTTCCTTCGGAAGTCCTACACTTAGCTTCGGAAGTCCTTTGTATGTTGTACTCAAAATCTTCTAAGTGATATGGTTTTGGTTGCAACAGCCTCTCTTGATCCAACAATTTATATATATATATATATATATATATATATATATATATATATATATATATGTATGTATATTGTTGCTACACAAATCCTAATCAAGGGATTAAGACTTGGGAGCAGTGCGAGAATGGGGTTGCCACCGAGGATTAGGCAGGAACTTTGGCTTTGACTGCTGGGGGAGCTGGATGCGGCTGAGAAGCAGGATGCGACTGGGCTTGGGCTCGGTTAAGCTGGACTTCGGGTGAGCAATACTTTCGGCTGAACGGAGTATCTGCGAGACAAGAACAACACCGTGAGCCTCGCCTCGGGTAGAAAGGGTTTTCTCCCCGAGACCATACTCCGGCGTGAGAATAAGTATTTGTGTTGATATAATTTTGGAGAGAAAAATATTGAGTGAGTAGTTTATAATGAAAATGTTCTCAGAATGTGAGAATGTATGTGTGAATTAATATCTGAGTCTCCAATCTTCCTGTGGAATGAAGGAGTATTTATAGTGTTGATACATGCAGACTAAATATGACATGGTTCTATTTTTGGAAACCTGTGGTCAACGAACTGGGACTGAAGCTCCCTAGTTTAGGGTTTTATGCCCTTCTAGTGTAAAGGGTTTCTGACTAGCATTAATGTGGCTTGTCTTGATAGTTGACTTAGAGATTTGGGGGCTGTTCTAACTTCCTGCCATTGTTTTGGCTTTACTCGTTTTGTCTTTTTTCTTATTCCTTTGCAACCAATGAATGGCTTCCTTGGTTGCCAAGTTTACGTAAGAGTTTTCATAAGTGTTGAACATGAGGGCTCACGATATCATTTTGATGATACCGCGCCTAGCCGTGGCTTCGAGTTTGCTCCCCAGCCGCGGTTTGGGTATAGTTGTGGTTTCGGTTCTGTCGCGGCTTGGGTTCCGCCGCGACATGGGTTCAGCCCCGGTTTGGGCTCTGGTTCTTTTTGCTTAGATAAAAACAACTTAGGTTCTTTACGTGATTTGGGCGGGGCTCTGGGTGTGCCGTGGCTTTGGTGGGGTTATGGGTGTGCCGCGGCTTTGGTGGGGTTATGGGTGTGCCGCGGCTTTGAGCTTGCCTCTTAGATTGGCCGCGGCTTTGGTGGAGTTACAGGTGTGCCGCGGCTTTGGTTGTAGCTTTGGCTCCCGATCCTTCGTTTACCAGTCCGAGCTTTATTTGGCTCTTTGGGGGTGTTACCCCTTCATGTCCCCCCAGTCCAATGTCATGATCCCAATCATGTCATTGGAATAAAATTGTGAGTTTCCGAAGACTGTACTTTTGTGGTCCCTTTTGTTATAAAGTCACAACTTTTTGATTTCCCTTTTGTCTTGAACTGCTAACCTTCCCCAATCAATCGTCCTTCCTAGCCTCGGGCCGCGGCTACGCCTTCCGACGGCTTTTTGTTTTATTTTTTCTTTTTTTGACGGTTGTACTTGACTGATATGACTAATTTTGACCAATCAAACTCCAGCCATCAAAACCTTGTCAATTCCCCACCTCGAGTCACGTCCCTATCAAAGCTTAGCAATCTTTACATCGAGTTGCGAATGTCCCTTTCGAGCCGCGGCCCTATGGCCGCCGCCTACCCCTTGGTTTTTGGGTATTGGTCTTTGATTTACATGGGCTTATAGCCGCCACCTAGCTCCTCGGCCTTCGGGTACTGTTCCTCGAGCTGCGGCCTTAGCCGCCGCGCGGCTCATCGGCCCTTGGGCCTTTCCTTTGAGTTGCGGCCCTAGCCGCCTCCCTTTTGGGCTAAGCCCCTAGGGTTTTTTCTTCTATAAATTCACCAACCTCCCCATTCATCTTATCTCCTTTTCTTCCTTCATTTTTTCTTCAAGCTTTCTTCAAGAGCACAAATCTTTCAGGTAAGTTACTCGAACTTTCATCTTTCGCGTTTCTAATGGAGTGTGGAAATGATGTGGGTCTTCAACGCTCGGTTGTCTCTCAAGATTTTTTAAACAAATTTATGCTTCGGTATGGTATTCCTCCCGAGCTTAGTCCTACCCTCCCTCCCCCCTCGTCGACTGTGAGGGATGCACCGGTTGGGACAATAGCTCTCTATACTTCATTCTTTAGCTTTTGTAATTTTTGAATCCCAGTTAGTCGGTTTTTGTGTTTGCTTGTTAGGTATTATGATATCCACCTATCACAACTTGTTCCTTTAGGACTTATTAAGGTATATCATTTTGAGATATGTTGCCGCGCTCGTAGCTTGGAACCCGAAGTTAATCTTTTTAGGGCGTTTTATAAGTTGAATAGGGTAGGCGATTGGCTAACCTTTGAGAAAAGAAAAGCTCCCAAGCCTCCTTTAATTTCACGAACCATAACTAGTTTGAAACATTGGAAAGACCATTTCTTCTTCATTTCATCTAGTATAGTTCCTTTTGAGATGCATTGGTTGGAACCTAGCAAGCCTATTCAGGACCCCTTTCCCGAGCCCGACGCATTTGATATATCTGCCTATGACCTCTTGAAAGCCGAGCCCACTCCGCTTCGTAGCTATTCTGAGCATTTCCTTGTGATGGCCGGTGTTAGTCGTAACTGGGCCGACCTTAACGTGGTTCCATTTATGACTTATCAAGGGAAACGTAAGTTGCTTCCCCCCTTGTGCCTTAATGTACATGTTCATGTGTCTGATTATTGTTTGTATGCTGTGCTCTTACAGGTATGGGTCTATTCGAGCGTATGAAATTGTCTGCCAAGAAGGATGTCTATGAATAGGCTGAAGCATTGCCTGAAGGTGCGACCCCAATATTGGAGACCACCGCCGGCTACGTTGTTCAACCGGGTGAAACCATGCCACCACCCTCTCGTAAGCGGAAAAGTGTTGATGAAGCTTCTGCTCCCACAAGTCGTCCTAAAATGAAGCGCAAACAGGGGTTGGGTGGCCCGGGACTGCGGCCGCGGCCGTCTCCCCCTCTCTCGCCTGCCGCGGCTCGCAAGGGAGGTCCCTCAGCCGCGGCTGAGGCGTCTTCTGGCTCGAACTCGGGCAGTTCTGGTTCTGCCCCTTCGTCTCCTAACGGTCAGTCGGTCGGTGGTTCCGGTATGGGATAGTGGCTGCTTCTTCTGAAGACTCCAAGCTGAATGCGGAAGATAAATTCATTCCTGACTGGGAGTTGACCAATGGAACTACTTTCGAGACTCCAGATTCATGTAGGGACATTATGTTTGCATCTCACACACCTGCAGAATTCTTTCATGGAGAAGGTTTGAAAAATAAAGCATTGTCGAATGCCGGTTGTTTGGCTATGGTGAATAGTTTGTTTTCATTCTTTGAGATTCATGGCCGTTGGGTGGATGGTGTTAATGAGATCCGTGACCTTAAGAAACAGGTATCCAAATTGGAGGCTGAAAACGCCTCCCTCAAGTCCCGTTGCGATGCGTTTGATCTTGCCAAGGAAAAACTTACTATGGATCTTAGTGGTGCTCAGGAGGAGCTGTGCATTCAGCGTGCTGCAGTGAAGAAACTTACTTTGGATTTGAAAGATAATAAGATTGCTTCTGAAAACCGCATTGCTAATCTTGAGGAGAAAGTGTCGCATCTCACATCCGAGAAGAAATGGATTATTTCGGAAGGTGTTGGCTTGGCCTTTAACAAGATTCGTGATAGCGATGAGTTCCTTGATGCGTTGGCCCGAATTAACAGTCTTTCGGATAAGGTGGGATATAACGCAGGTTTGTTGGATGGAGCTCGTCTTGCCTCAGAGGGCAAGAAACCCGAAGCGGCAAAGAATTTCGACAAAAATGCATTGGAGAAGCTACGGACCGAATCCGACTTATTTGATAAAGCTACTTTTTCTATGTCCGAGACCATTGCTGCCATGCGTGACTCGTCCATCGAGGAAATCAAGTTGTTCCTGACCCCTTCACCTGGAGACCCTGCTCAAGTTTAACTAGTTTATCTTTGGTTCTCTTTTTGTATTTGTAATGTTATTGAACTTGTATTTGACTTTATGTTGCGTTTATCTTGGTAATGTTTGTAAGGCCCCGTTCCCGGGACGCTTATAGTTGGTCATTCATCGCACATAAAACATACATTACATTTTTCCTTTCATAAATAGTTGCAGCGGAAACATTAAAACATAATTTCATTTCATCAAAATACTTTTGCACATCAGTACAATCGTTCACTTAACATTATCATGTTACATTTATTACAAAAACATTAAACATAAAGATGCCATCCAAAATACGCTGAGTAGCCGCCCCGTGCCATCCTCAGCAACAAACCTGCCAACTGGAAACACATCAAAGTCAGCGTTGCTGAGTGAGTTCTAGTTTTATAATAAAACTTACTTTTCTTTCGTAACACCGTTCTTTACTTTCCTTAATAAAAACATTCTTTACATACATGCGTTCACACATCATACGTACATATAGATAATATCATTATTATCTTCATCACTTCGTTCGTTACATTCATCATTCATCATACATCATTATCTTTCACTTCTGTTCTAGATCCTGTCAGACTTTACCCTCTTCATGGCACACAGCCACGATTACAGAGGTCGAATGACAAGGATCCCATTTCATACATTAATAGGATATTTCATTAACGTTCATTTCATACATTCATTCTTTCATTCATTACTTGCTCATTACTCTTCATTACTCGAATCTTGTCTCATGCAATATCCCCGACTCATGCTCGAAAGCTGATGTTGTGCCGGGACCCGCTCACAAGTCCCCGACTCATGTCCGAAGACTGACACAACACCAGGATACGCGACAAAGATCCCATATGAGTCAATCACAGGGATTGAACTCCATCCGAGTCTGTTGCAACACAAAGTCGCTCACCTCATCATCTCGTCTCATGCACTATCCCCGACTCATGTCCGAAGACTGATACTATGCCGGGGCCTGATAAACAAACCCCCGACTCATGTCCGAAGACTGACACAGTACCGGGATACGCGACACGGATCTCATCATTCGTCACTTTCATCATATGCAATACTCCCGACTCATGTCCTAAGACTGATACTGTACCGGGGCCTGCTCACAAACCCCCGACTCATGTCCGAAGACTGGCACAGTACCGGAGTACGCAACAAGAACCTCTTCTGAGTCTTTTGCGACACAGAGTCACTCACCTCATACATATGCTTGCAAGCCTTTCATTCGTTCATTCATTACGTCATTCATTCATTCATTCATAATGCATGCATTTATTCTTTCATTCATTACGTTCCTCTTTTTCTTATCTTTCACTTTATGTTACATAATACTTTCATTACATTCATTAACGTTCAACGCAAAGCCATTGAAAGATAAACATACCAAGCAAGGAACATAAACATAAACATACAGCATCATCATACATACGCATCAATCATACATCACGTCACGCACATCATACATACTATGCATCACACGCACCGCCGTGCCTAACATAACACATAACATCATGCATATTACCATCATCTCCATCAACATTATCATCATAATTTCATCATCCTGCGTCACCTTATACCGTCCATGCCTATCACATCGTCGAGAAATCTCATCTCGGATATCGTCTCTGAGCACTTAGGCGAATGGGCATCTATGCGAATGAACCCTATGCGAATGGACTATGGGCGAATGGACCTCTATGCGAATAGACTCCCAGTCGCATAACTTTCATGCGTATCGCCTTCAGTCGCATGACTTCAGGCGTATGGGCTTCAGTCGCATACTCTTCATGCGAATGAACCTCAATCGCATGGCCTCCAGGCGCATGGACTTCAGTCGCATAACCTCCGTGCGAATGAACCTCAGTCGCACAATCCGTCAGTCGCATGATTCCTCAGCACATGAACTTCAATCGCATGACCATCATGCGTATGGACCTCAGTCGCATAGCAAACGTGCGTATGGACCTAGTCGCACTTCAATCGGCCGAATGGCCTCCAGTCGCCCTCCAGTCGGTCGCCTAGCCCTAGCTGGTGCAGAGTGCAGTTAGGTCGACTGCAGCCGCGGGTTTTGACCTCCAACCCCTTCCAGACCTCTTTTAAGCTCAAATCAACCATTCTAAACCTTAGGGAAACATACCATGACCTCATACAAGCATAACCAAGCAAGAAATCAAGCTTCAAACGCAACATACACATACATACATGCATCAAAACGGGTCTTCACCCAAAAACTCGAAAATAGGTTTTTGGACGTGTTCCAGCCCCAAAATCAGTTGAAAACATGTAAAAGAGGGGTCCTAGAACTCACCTTAACGATCCCGTCGAGTTGAGCTTCGATTTGACTCGCTCCTCGTCGATTTTGGCTACTCGAACCAACCCGGGCCAACACTTCTTCTCTTTTATCTTCTTTCTCTCTTCTCTTCTTGATGGCTGAAAAATGAGGAGAATAGGGGTGTTTTCCCCCCTTTTATACTCCCATGCATCAAAGTTTCTCTCGTTGGCGGGTTTGGTCCCTCGACTTTGGACTTTATTTCTTTTTCTTCTCTCATCGGCTACAAAGGAAATTTCCGGGTGTTACAAGTCCACCCCCCTTAAAGGGGTTTCGTCCCCGAAACCTGTTGTTCCTTGAACCATTGCTTGGAAATTCTGTCTCATCTCTTTTCCAGTCTGTCACCTGGAGTTCAATCGCTCCACGTCGTTTATAAGCATATGACTTCTGGTTTATCTTTGGCTACCTTCATCAGGGCTTTGATCCATTTCGAGCTTCTCAGTCGTAGCCTCAGTCACCTCAATATTTCCCAAACGTCGTTTGGTGTTCGGCCTTCACTTGTAGACAAGTAAGGCATCTACTCGCTTACCCCATCATGTCACACTTCATACCTGGCCACCAGCAATCTTTACTCGCGCCTCGATACGTCTGTCGGCTGAGATATTAGTGTATCCACACACCTTGCATCGGCCAAATAGGCGATACGTCTACGCCTCATGGCTTGCTAACTCCTTCACCTCATGGTGTACGCCTATCCACTCAAGTCTGTCCTGAACGGTCTAGCAAGAACAAACGCTTCCTCAATTCTATCCCGCAGTCCTCTAGGGCATCTAGGTAACCTAGCGGATTCATTAACAACAATCTCTACATCGAAGGGCTCATCGATGTTCCTTCTCCTAACGTGCCACATTCTACATAAAGCAGTAGGAACGAGACTACTACTATCATCACATTCAAATCGTAGATGCACAAATTTTAAATTACCAGAAACGTACCTGACGTCGAGTCGAGTCCGCTCTAGCCTCTCCCGGGTCATGGCGAAACTCTAACCTTCACCCCTATTCCCTTTTCTCGTACCGGAGCCTCCTGCCTTCTACTTCTTACAATCCCTGCTCAGGTGTCCAGTCTCGCCACAGTCATAGCAATTAGCCGTGCGGCAATCCCTCGCCCTGTGGCCTTCCTTCCCACACTGGAAACAGACGTTCAGTCCCCACTTGCATTCCCCTTCATGGTCTCTACCACACTTTCTGCATGCTCCTCCTTTCCTTTCTATTCTCTTTCGATCATCATCCCTCGACGTCATACCTTCATACACAAATCCATCCTCATCGTCTCGCCTTCCTTTCCCCTTCTTAACATAGGCTCGCTCCTCCCCTTCGTCTGTCATCGCCATCGCCCGCTCGATGTACAATCTCCCCGCCAGGTCGACTGCTGACCTAAACGTGCTCGGTCGAGCAGCGATCATGTGCCTGCGGATGTCCGTCTGCAAGCCCTGAATATACCTCTTGATCTTTCGCGAAAGGGGTGTCACCTGATCCAGCACCAGCCGTGCCATTTCATTAAACTTGGTAGTGTATTGCTGATGTGTCATTGTTCCCGCTTCCAGCATCAGGAACTCTCTTTCAACTTTATCCATCTCACGATGAGGACAAAACTCCTCAATCACCAGCCTCTTCAACTCTAACCATCTCATCCTCCCGATAGCCCTGCTTCCCTCAACTTGGACTATGTTGTCCCACCAGCACAAAGCTGAGTCCACGAAAGAGTGGGTAGCAAACTTTACTTTCTGATCTCTCGGCACTCGCTGATATTTAACACTTCCATCTCCCTCACCCACCGGTGAGCAGCAGCAGCAGTGCCATTACCATCAAAAGTAGGGGGCTTGCATCGCTGAAACGCCCCATAGTTACAGCCTCGTGCCGCCTCCGGCGCAGGCTCTTCCTCTTCTTCTTCCTCTTTGTCATCGGAGAGAACCCTTTCAGTCTCGGGTCGTCTCCTTTCACCCGAAGGTCTACCCCTTTCCTTTCTCTCCTCTTCTCTAACAGTCTTTATCACTTCGGTCACTACAGATGGTAGGATTGTCTGCAAGACCTGATGCACTTCTTCCACGATCGCCTCTCTCACCGAGGCCCTCTGATTAGCATTCTCATCACCGCCCTCAGGTTGAGGGGTCATAGGTTCTTCGTGAACTACCCTTTCGGCTCGTGCCCTTCCTCTTGTGACCCGTGGTTCAGCACCACGTCCACCGTCACCTCCACCACGAGAAGCTTTCGAAGATCTTCCACCAGCCATCCTCTAAACACACTGAAAGATTCAAACACTAACACGGTCATTCAAGGAACAGCTCAGTTTATGTCAAGTATAGTAAGTCCCTAATTACAGTGGCCAGTTGTGATTAGCCACTTACTTTACTCTTCATACTCCGAGCATTACCTATCCTGACTACATCAGTATCTAAATCTACTAGCAACACATAAACCATATAACATGCGCACATAAACCGGTTAACTTTACAAAAATACCTGATGGCACGCAGCTACTCAGATTGGCATCCCATTCCCTTTCCGTCCCATTCTCAGTTTAAGATTAGGTTTTTGAAAATATTTACCCAATTCATTTAAACTTTGGCTCTGATACCAACTTGTAAGGCCCCGTTCCCGGGACGCTTACAATTGGTCATTCATCGCACATAAAACATACATTACATTTTTCCTTTCATAAATAGTTGCAGCGGAAACATTAAAACATAATTTCATTTCATCAAAATACCTTTGCACATCAGTACAATCGTTCCCTTAACATTATCATGTTACATTTATTACAAAAACATTAAAAATAAAGATGCCATCCAAAATACGCTGAGTAGCCGCCCCATGCCATCCTCAGCAACAAACCTGCCAACTGGAAACACATCAAAGTCAGCGTTGCTGAGTGAGTTCTAGTTTTATAATAAAACTTACTTTTCTTTCGTAAAACCGTTCTTTACTTTCCTTAATAAAAACATTCGTTACATACATGCGTTCACACATCATACGTACATATAGATAATATCATTATTATCTTCATCACTTCGTTCGTTACATTCATCATTCATCATACATCATTATCTTTCACTTCTGTTCTAGATCCTGTCAGACTTTACCCTCTTCATGGCACACAGCCACGATTACTGAGGTCGAATGACAAGGATCCCATTTCATACATTAATAGGATATTTCATTAACGTTCATTTCATACATTCATTCTTTCATTCATTACTTGCTCATTACTCTTCATTACTCGAATCTTGTCTCATGCAATATCCCCGACTCATGCTCAAAAGCTGATGTTGTGCCGGGACCCACTCACAAGTCCCCGACTCATGTCCGAAGACTGACACAACACCGGGATACGCGACAAAGATCCCATATGAGTCAATCACAAGGATTGAACTCCATCCGAGTCTGTTGCAACACAAAGTCGCTCACCTCATCATCTCGTCTCATGCACTATCCCTGACTCATGTCCGAAGACTGATACTGTGCCGGGGCCTGATAAACAAACCCCCGACTCATGTCCGAAGACTGACACAGTACCGGGATACGCGACACGGATCTCATCATCCGTCACTTTCATCATATGCAATACTCCTGACTCATGTCCTAAGACTGATACTGTACCGGGGCCTGCTCACAAACCCCCGACTCATGTCCGAAGACTGGCACAGTACCGGATTACGCAACAAGAACCTCTTCTGAGTCTTTTGCGACACAGAGTCACTCACCTCATACATATGCTTGCAAGCCTTTCATTCGTTCATTCATTACGTCATTCATTCATTCATTCATAATGCATGCATTTATTCTTTCATTCATTACGTTCCTCTTTTTCTTATCTTTCACTTTACGTTACATAATACTTTCATTACATTCATTAACGTTCAACGCAAAGCCATAGAAAGATAAACATACCAAGCAAGGAACATAAACATAAACATAAACATACAGCATCATCATACATACGCATCAATCATACATCACGTCACGCACATCATACATACTATGCATCACACGCACCGCCGTGCCTAACATAACACATAACATCATGCATATTACCATCATCTCCATCAACATTATCATCATAATTTCATCATCCTGCGTCACCTTATACCGTCCATGCCTATCACATCGTCGAGAAATCTCATCTCGGCTATCGTCTCTGAGCACTTAGGCGAATGGGCATCTATGCGAATGAACCCTATGCGAATGGACTATGGGCGAATGGACCTCTATGCGAATAGACTCCCAGTCGCATAACTTTCATGCGTATGGCCTTCAGTCGCATGACTTCAGCGTATGGGCTTCAGTCGCATACTCTTCATGCGAATGAACCTCAGTCGCATGGCCTCCAGGCGCATGGACTTCAGTCGCATAACCTCCGTGCGAATGAACCTCAGTCGCACAATCCTTCAGTCGCATGATTCCTCAGCACATGAACTTCAATCGCATGACCATCATGTGTATGGACCTCAGTCGCATAGCAAACGTGCGTATGGACCTCAGTCGCACTTCAATCGGCCGAATGGCCTCCAGTCGCCCTCCAGTCGGTCGCCTAGCCCTAGCTGGTGCAGAGTGCAGTTAGGTCGACTGCAGCCGCGGGTTTTCGACCTCCAACCCTTTCCAGACCTCTTTTAAGCTCAAATCAACCATTCTAAACCTTAGGGAAACATACCATGACCTCATACAAAAATAACCAAGCAAGAAATCAAGCTTCAAAACAACATACACATACATACATGCATCAAAACGGGTATTCACCCAAAAACTCGAAAATAGGTTTTTGGACGTGTTCCAGCCCCAAAATCAGTTGAAAACATGTAAAATAGGGGTCCTAGAACTCACCTTTACAATCCCGTCGAGTAGAGCTTCGATTTGACTTGCTCCTCGTCGATTTTGGCTACTCGAACCAACCCGGGCCAACACTTCTTCTCTTTTCTCTTCTTTCTCTCTTCTCTTCTTGATGGCTGAAAAATGAGGAGAATAGGGGTGTTTTTCCCCCTTTTATACTCCCGTGCATCAAAGTTTCTCTCGTTGGCGGGTTTGGTCCCTCGACTTTGGACTTTATTTCTTTTTCTTCTCTCATCGGCTACAAAGGAAATTTCCGGGTGTTACAATGTTATTGAAACTTTGTCATCCCACATTTATGCTTTTTAGACCGTGGTTGGTCATTGGGTTCGCTTTGACTTTCTTAGCTGCAACTTGGTTGCTTGCACGCTTTTTGGTTGCGACTCGCCTTGTGATTAGTATTTTGGCCATGGCTTGTGTTGGGATTGGGACTTTGGCCGTGGCACGTTTTGGGTTGTGCCTTGACGCGGCACATATTGGGTTAGGCTTTTGGCCGCGGCACGCCCTCTGGCTGTGGCCTCTAACCGCGGCGCTTATTGAGTTGTGCCTTAAGCCGCGGCACGTCTTGGAGTTAAGGGTTTGGCCGCGGCACGTCTTTTTAGGTACGACTTTGCTATTTAGCCGTGGATTGCTTCTTGGCCGCGGCTCGTGCTCGCGCTTTGCTTCCTGGCCGCGGCTTTTAGCCGCGATTTGCCACTCGCCCATAATATGAATATGGTTATATTTTTAACAGTGATTCGTAATTTCGGCTGTAAATAGGGCTTAGGGCGCGACTTTGGTTTTGGCCGCGACTTTCCCTTTGGTTTCGACTTGCCTATTGTTATGGCCGGGGCTTGTTTCTTGGTTACGGTTTTGGCCGCAACTCTATGCACCATTGTATCTTTTGGTTATCGTTGTCATTCACCTTATAAAAGATGTTATTTTCGCTATATACTCAACATATTTCCAACCTTTTCACTCGTTTTGATTTCAAGTTAGCTGTTTTTCTGGCTTGGGTTTTTAGCCGAATGGAAATGTACATTGTCGAGTGGCTCTAAGTGTCTGCCAAAGTATAATCATGCGCTCAGAACGATGCATTGGTTTTCTTTGAGATCTGGTTACTAACAACGAGTTATACTTAGTTATGTTTTGTTTAATCTTAGCTTGACAAACATTTGCATTGTCTGGTTACTTATTACGTCATTCGCAAATGTCGCTCGAGTAATTGCATTGGTATCTCGCGTTTCTCTCTTTACTCACACGTCATTGTGATTCATGACTTGTTTACGACGCTGGTTATGATAAAAGATTCATTAACTTGATGTAATACGGTGCTCGCATGCACCTTCTAATGAAAAAACGAGTTACATGTTAAATGTTAATACCTATTACATGTAGCATGTCGGAGCTGAGCTCATTCCAGTTTCTGGGAAACTGCTCCATCAGCTGATAGTTTATAAGCTCCATGGTTCACTTCTGATTGTCTTCCTAACAACTGAGAATACTCTCTGCTCTTAAGACGTAATCATGAACGTTTGATGTTACGGAGTTGATGTTCAACTTCGCATGTCGTTCTCGAATTGGACGTCTTCCTCCAAGCAAATCCATTAAGTCGCAAATTCCAAGAGCTTTGACTTGGACCTCTCTCAACGGTATCATGGCTTCCGATCCAGTTCAGTTCACCGTGGCTGCATGGTTCGATGATAAGCCTACTAATGTTCTTCCACTTACACTCTAATAATGACCGACATTCTACGTTTAACGCTTATGGTGCTTTAACTACATGCTTCAATCTCTCTGCACCATACGTCGTCGCAAATCACCATTCTCCTGCAATTTATGTGGTTCACAACTGAATAGTTAAGTAATATCGTTCAACTTCCTCTACTCTGACAAGATTCTACGGGTAATCGTTTGGCACTTTCACTTCTCATATCTCAATTCGCCTAAATACCAATATTCACCACTCAATTCTTTTACTAACATCAGGGGAGAATTTCTTCATCCTCTTCACCGACTGCTCCTGTTTTCCGAGATGGTTTCGTTCAACGGTCTCTATCCTCGCTTTCTCTTTGCTAACTGGTGCCTATCATGCTTCGATCTTGTACATAGCTTTCTGCACAATTGTAAATCTCCGCGACTTCTCTAACTTGACTTCTTCAATTACCTTGCCTGTGACTGTCTGTAATACACTCTGCTATCAAATTGATCCAAATTCACTGTCTGGATCTGCAGGGCTATCATATCCATGATCATGGTTGTTTATTGCCATCCACAAGACTGGGTGTCTTCACACCCGTTCTCGCTCAATGCCCAATCTGTTTTATTCCTTCTGACAATATGCGATTGACTCTCTCAACTTGACCGTTACCTTGTGGATGAGCTACTGAAGTGAAAATTGTTGGATCTGCAGGTCTCTACACCATGATTTGAAGGATTCTCAGCAAATGCTTCCCGTGTGTTGTTACGATGAATACCGGGAGTCCAAAACGGCATAATGTTTCCCATGTAAACTTCTCACTTGCTGTCCCGTGATCGACTTTAGAGCCTTGGCTTCCACCCACTTGGTGAAGTAATCCACGGCCACTAAGAGAAATTTAACTCCTCCGGCTGTCACTGGGAATGGGCCCACGATATCCATTCCCCATTTCTGAAAAGGCCACGCGGCATTGACTGGAATTAGATCGTTCTTGGGTCTGTGGCACATTGGTGCGTGCCTTTGGCAACTTTCACACCTTTGGATTTCTTCAGTGGCACTCCTATGCATCCCGGGCCAATAGTACCCTGCTCCCATTGTTGTTGCTACTACCATTCTTGGACCTGCATGGATGCCACAAATGCCTTCGTGAATTTCTCTGATGACATAGTTTGCTTCGTCTGGCGTGACGCATCGTAGTAATCGCCCCATGTAGGATTTTCGGCATAGGACCCCCTGCCGCAGCTCGTATTGTAATGACTTTGTTTGAATTGCTCTGGCATCCCCCTTTTCCTCAGGTAGGTCCCCACTTCCCAGGAATTTGATAATTGGACTCATCCAACATTCATGTGCTACAGCGTTCACCGAAGTTACCTCCTTCTCGTCAATCGACGGAGACTGTAGTACTTCAACTCTGACTTCTTTGGCTAGGTGGCTGAAAGTCACTGAGGCAAGTTTGCTAAGAGCGTCTGCTTCATTATCCTCCTTCTCGTCAATCAACGGAGACTGTAGTACTTCAACTCTGAATTTTTTTGGCTTCTCGGGATGTGCGAGACATCGCACTTCTCAAAACCGCTGATCAAATCCTTCGCTTTTCCAAGGAACTGCTTCATTGTTTTTTTCTTAGCGTCGTAAGACCCATTAATCTGATTTGCAACCAGTAATGAGTCTACGTGGGCGTGGAGTTTCTGGATTCCCATTTGTTTGGCCAGCCTCAAGCCAACCAGTAGCGCCTCATATTCCGCCTCGTTGTTAGAGCTCTTGAAAGCCAGCCTCAAAGCGTAAGTTATTTTTTCTTTCTCAAGCCCTACCAGTATCATTCCACCACCTGATCCTTCGTCGTTTGACGCGCCATCGGTATGCAAACACCATTCCCTGTTGTCTTGACTCACGGATTTTTTATTGGCATATTATCCTCCTTCTCCTATGGCATCTCTGTTAGAAAATCAGCCACGACCTGCCCCTTGATTGCTACTCTTGGCTTGTATTCTATTTCAAAGACTCCCAACTCTATGGCCCATTTGCCAACCTCCCTGATATCTCTGGCCTTCTCAAAATTTGTTGTATGGGTTGGCTAGTCCAGACCTCAATCACATGGGCCTGGAAGTATCTTCGCAATCTCTTGGAAGCATATACTAAAGCAAGGGTTAGTTTTTCCATAGGCGAATACCTGGTTTCTGGATCTTTGAGAGCCCGACTGATAAAGTAAATCGGGGTCTGTTCTCCTTCTCTATTTGTCATCAGCACCGCGCTTACGGCTTCCTCTCCTGCGGATAAGTACATCACCAGTCGCTCTTGGGGAAAGGAGCTACCAGCCTGGGCAGGTTGCTCAAGTATACCTTCATTTGTTGAAATGCTGCCTTTGCCTCTTTTGTCCATAAAAAGTCCTTCTTGCTCAAGCAGTTGCGTAAAGTAGTCATGAAAGGCAAAGCACGCTCAGCATGCTTCGATAGGAACCTGTTCAGGGCTACCAGTCGCCCATTGAGCGTTTGCACCTCTTTGACTGATTTTGGTGATGGCATATTGAGAACGGTTGTCACCTTCTCAGGGTTAGCCTCCAACCCTTTCTTTGTCACAACCACCCCCAGAAACTTCCCTTCTTCCACTCCAAATGAACATTTCTTGGGGTTTAACTTCATGTTTATCGTCTTCAAAGTTTGGAAAGTCTCAGTGATATCTGCAAGTAAAGCCTCCTCATCGCGACTTTTTATCACCACATCGTCCACGTAGATTTCAATGTTCCTTCCTATCTGCTGCGAAAAAGCTTTATCCATTAATCGTTGGTAAGCAGCCCCCGCATTCTTCAAACCAAACGGCATTTTTGTGAAGCAGAAAATGCCAACATCTATATAAAAAGCAGTCTTGTCTTCATCTTCGGGCGTCATTTGCACCTGGTGGTATCCCTTGTAAGCATCTAGGAAACACTTCAAAGGAAAACTCGCCAAGGAATCCACCTTCAAATCAATATCCGGGAGTTGATAGCAATCCTTAGGGCATGCGTTGTTAAGATTTTTAAAGTCGATGCACATCCTCCACGTGCCATCGCTCTTTTTTACAATTACCGGATTAGCCACCCAGGTTTGGTAACGTACCTCTCGGATGATACCTGACTCGAGCAGTTTCTTGACTTCTTCAACCACAGCCCGACTTCGTTCCGGGCCTATGTGTCGACGTTTTTGGGCAACTGGCTCCTTCGATGCACGTGTGTTCAACTTGTGCTCTGCCGTGCTGCGTGGGACACCCTCCATGTCAGTGGGTTGCCATGCGAAAACATTCAAGTTGTTCTGCAGCAGATGACGGAGTCGTTCTTTAGTGGCATCACCCAGCTGCCCCCCGATGGTAATTTTTTGTTTCGGGAAGAGGGGGTTGATTACCCACTTTTCCAGTGTTGGATACACCAGCTCGTCCTCTCCAGCTGCTGTTCCTGGAGCGATAGCCTTTATGTCCTTGCATTCTCTGCTGGAATTTACAGTGACAACTCCGGTTGGGGTAGGGAATTTGATTGCGGCATGGACTGTGGATATGACTGCTCCAAGCATGCATAGACCCGGCCTTCCAAGTAAGACGTTGTGAGATGATTCGGCTCTCACGACCAGGAAAGTCATGGTGACCTCCCGCCACCCCGCGTGGTTACCTATTGCGACTAGCAATTGTATCTGGCCCAGGGTCTGCACTACTTCTCCTGCAAAACCAGTGAGGATGTGCATCCTTGTATCTAGGGTTCTTTTGATTTCTTCATCAAGCTGCAAGAAACAGTGTTCGTACATAATTTCCGAACTACTCCCGCTATCTACATATATTCTGTGTACCTGGTGTCCTGTGATGATGGCTGAAATCGTGAGAGGGCCGTTGGCAAAGCTCCCGCCATGTATTGGAGGGAATGAAATTTCTTGTGCCATCCAAGGCTCCATGTGGTCAGAATGACGCTTGATGCTACACTCTGCGACCCTCATCATGAATATCTCCTTCCTTTTGTCTCCCGCTTGAGATGCTTTTTTCAATTCTCTCAACAGATGTGCCAGTTTTCCAGTTTTTATCGCCAGCACTATCTGTCGTTTTAGTGAGAAACAATCAACTGTTGCATGCCCGTTTTCTTTATGGAATTCATAGTACTTGCTCGTGTCTCTTTTTACTCCTGGCTTCAACGGT